>CM040243.1:152712328-152741911 GCA_022545495.1 Chrysanthemum lavandulifolium
TAGTCCAATGACGCCGTGAAATGTTTCAGTGAGTTAGTTAACTTTAAGTTTTAAAGTTTATTTTATCACTTATTGTTCACAACATATCGACGCTTTAAGTTTATTAGTGACATTTTGGATTCGTGATGATATGATTAGTTTATTTACAAGTTTGTACAAGTAACAATTCATCATGAAGGCCAATCCGTGGTTAAGCGTAGTTTTGGCAAAGTTATGCGTGAGACGTATGATATATGCTTAGCGTAGACTTACGCGTAGAATCTTAACTTACGCGTAAGAAATGTTACGCGAGGAAAAAGGAGACTTTATCGCGTAGAGCTTATGCGAGGGCATATATTAACCTTACGCGTAAGGCTACCGTAGAGTTGACCTTATCGTGCAGAGGTCATCGCACGCATATCCTTCACGGGATACGCGTGAGTCCATTGTAGAACCTTACGCGTTGTAACACCCCATTTCGTGATACTGGCAATGAATTCAAACTGGGTGTTACTTCATGGCACAATGAAATAACAATAGAACGTGCTCTAATGGAGTCGTTTTAAAAGATTTATCATTCGATTTATATAAATATCGAGTTTACAAAATGAGGTCCCAGATGGTTCCAAGTTTACAAAATACATTAAATGGGTTTTCGAATGATAATAAAATTTATAGCCTTCTTGATATCTTTGCTCATCCGTGCCGACTTCCGACATTATGGACACGAAATACATGCTTAAAGCTGTCAACACAAAGGTTGAGTGAAATTCATAGAGTTTAGGAAATCGTTGAACACATAATGTTTGTAGTGTGAGTTTTAAATTACACCAATGGTTTGAAAACAAAGCAGTTATTATTGCACTAAGCTCATGATGAAACCAAATTATGTTGGGCGCCACTACCCAAAGTTATGTTTGGTGCCTATTCCCAAATATATGTTGGGCGCCTATACCCAAAGATATGTTGGGTGCCTCAATACGTGATACTTGAGCCCGCTTTTGTTTGATCACTATTGCCTCAATACGTTGTGATACTTGAGCCCGCTTTTGTTTGATCTGGCTGCCTCAATACGCTGTGATACTTGAGCCCGCTTTTGTTTGATACGGCTGCCTCGATACGTTGTGATACTTGAGCCCGCTTTTGTTTGATACTGGCTGCCTCAAGTATATGATACTCGAGCTCGCTTTTGTTTGATACTGGTGCCTCAAGTATACGATACTCGAGCCGCTTTGGTTTGATACAATTATATATACATAATTATATAAATGCACCACGTATAGCAACATCTGTTACTTAGCATAAATAAACATTCGATTCGGATAAACATATAGTTTCAAAGCAATGTGTTGGCTTAAAATAAAGCATGTATCTCCCCGAGGGTTTGTAAAACAATTAAGTAATAGAAAGTGGGGTTATGAACTCGCCTCAAAGTAAATGATAGCAAATGTATAATGAGAATGATGGATATCGTGAGAACTTCACGAGCAACCTAGAATAGGATGTTGCGACTTAGGTTTGAAATAATGATGCGAAGAAAATAACAAAACTATATCGCCTCTATATTGATCGTGATGTAGTATTTGTATGTTTGTTTATAGAAATGGTTTTAGTTTGTATAACCGTTACTACCGTTAGGGCCATCACAATTCGGAGGTCATGCAAGAACGCTAGGAGCTAGGACACTTTAAGTCGTAAATCCAATGAACTCGTCGACACATTTTACTCAATGAAACCCCACATGAAGCTCCCTACTATTGTAGCACTTAATACGTAAAACATGTATTTTAATTACTTGATTCTATGATATATTAAGAGTTTATAAATACAATAAATAAACTAACAAAGTTTATAAGTATTTATATAAGTTTGAGTTTATAAATACTTACCTTAATATAGAATGCTTGAGTATTACGGAAAAAAATATATAGCGGAGGTTCGGCGTAGAATTTGCAATCTTGAAACCCGAGGCTATTAGAAGATTATAACAAGCATTCTTGAGAACCCGAAGAAGAAATGAAGATTATAACAACGCTTTTGGATACTTGAAGTTATTTGAAGATTATAATGACTCTTTCTTGAAAACTTCCAAGAACGAAGATCAAACGCTAGTTTTTCTTCAAGAACACATGAATGTTCTTACAAGATTTATAAGAAATGCCTTAGGTTTAGGACTTTAGATGTTAAGAAGGGGTGGTGCAAGAATAAATGAAGGTTTATGCTTGGTATTTATAGGCTAAAGATTTTAGTAAACTATATATTGGGTTAAAACTAACCATGGTTAAATTTACACATGTAAATGATCTAAAGGAAGCATGCTTAGGATTTTGACACCAAGGTGATGACTCCCTCCCTAATTTCGTTCATATAGAGATAAGATGACTTAGGTGGATAGTTTTGTATTATCTTGATTACGGAGTGAGTTTTGGTTAGTTAAATGCTAACCGCCATAAAACGTAAACCGGTATCGTAAAAATATGAAACTTGCGGTGAATGATGAAACTCATCATTATACTCCATATAAAAATATAAAATGGGTGATAAGTCTTATAGGGTGCAAAACGCCGCTTAAAGTCGGAATACGGGTCAAAACGCTGTAATTCACAGGTTTATCGGAAAAGAACGAAATTTCGTGGAAACGACCGCGAATTTATTTAGTAGACTAAAATTAGTATAAAAGTGATATGAGATGTTAAAATGTGGTTTTCTTCATGCCGGATAACTTAACATGATTATTTGTGAAGTTTAAAAGTTTAAAGTACTTATAAAAGTAAATGAAAATAGTTGAGCATGTAAAACGAAATCAAGTGTAACGAGTCAGTATAATGCAACCAAGTATAATGCGATAAAGTATAATGTTTGAAATTATGTCAAGTGTATATATCAATATACTAGTATGTTTATATAGCTTAAAAGCCTAAAAGTCATAATAATCGTGCGGAGGATGGAAGGCACGGAGAAGCGGAAGGCTATAAAATGTTTTTGTTTGAAAAAGTAGTTATAGTTTAAGTCTCGATTAGACCCGCTTTCTATAAGCGTGTTACAGATAGACCTGTTTTAATATGTTTTGACACTTTTACATTTTTTGGAAAAGTCAAACATATTTCCCTCCTCCTTGACCATAAAGGAATTAACCTTATCGTTCTACATTTTTGCATAAATCGCAGAACTTTTAAACTTCACAAATAGCATTAAGTTATCCCGCGTATGAAGAAAACCACATTTTAACATCTCATATCACTTTTATACTAATTTTAGTCTACTCTAAATAAATTCACGGTTGCTTTCCTAAAATTTCGCTCTTTTCCGATAAATTGTGAATTACGCTGCTTTTGACCCGTAGATTTCACTTTACAGCGGTACCCTATAAGACTTATCACCCATTTTATATTTTATATGGAGTATAATGATGAGTTTCATCATTCCTGCAAGTTTCATATTTTTACGATACCCGTTTTACGCTTTATGGTTTGCTAGCATTTAACTAACCAAACTCACTCCGTAATCAAGATAATACCAAAACTATCCACCTAAGTCATCTTATCTCTATATGAACGAAATTAGGGAGGAGTCATCACCTTGGTGTCAAAATCTAAGCATCTTCCTTTAGATCATTTACATGTGTAAATTTAACCATGGTTAGTTTTAACCCAATATATAGTTAACTAAAATCTTTAGCCTATAAATACCAAGCATAAACCTTCATTTATTCTTGCACCAACCCTTCTTAACATCTAAAGTCCTAAACCTAAGGCATTTCTTATAAATCTTGTAAGAACATTCATGTGTTCTTGAAGAAAACTAGCTTGATCTTCGCTTGGAAGTTTTCAAGAAAGAGTCGTTATAATCTTCAAATAACTTCAAGTATCCAAAAGACGTTGTTATAATCTTCATTTCTTCTTCGGGTTCTCAAGAAGGCGTTGTTATAATCTTCTAATAGCCTGGTTTCAAGATTGCAAATTCCACGCCGAACCTCCGCTATATTTCTTTTTTCCGTAATACTCAAGCATTCTATATTAAGGTAAGTATTTATAAAACTCAAACTTATATAAATACTTATAAACTTTGTTAGTTTATTTATTGTATTTATAAACTCTAATATATCATAGAATCAAGTAATTAAAATACATGTTTTACGATTAATGCTACAATAGTAGGGAGCTTCATGAGGGTTTCATTTGAGTAAATGTATCGACGTAGACGGATTTACGACTCTAAAGTGTCCTAGCTCTAACGCCATTCATGACTCTCGAATTGTGATGGCCCTAACGGTAGTGCAGTTATACAAACTAAACCATTTCTATAAACAAACATACAAATACTACATCACGATCAATATAGAGACGATATAGTTTTGTTATTTTCTTCGATCATTATTTCAAACCTAAGTCGCAACATCCTATTCTAGGTTGCTCGAAGTTCTCACGGCATATCCATCATTCTCATTATACATTTGCTATCATTTACTTTGAGGCGAGTTCATAGTCCCACTTTCTATTACTTAATTGTTTTACAAACCCTGGGAGATACATGCTTTATTTTTAAACCGAACACATTGCTTTAAAACTATATGTTTATCCGAATCTAATGATTATTTATGCTAAGTACAAGATGCTATCGTGAATTGCATTTATATAATTATGTGCATATATAATTGTATCAAACCAAAGCGGGCTCGAGTATCATATACTGAGGCACCGATCAAACAAAAGCGGCTCGAGTATCATATACTTGAGGCACCAGATCAAACAAAAGCGGGCTCAAGTATCACAACGATTGAGGCACCGTATCAAACAAAAGCGGCTCAAGTATCACAACGATTGAGGCAGCCATATCAAAAGCGGGCTCAAGTATCACAACGATTGAGGCGGCCGTATCAAACAAAAGCGGCTCAAGTATCACGATTGAGGCACCCAACATATCTTTGGTATAGGCACCCAACATATCTTTGGGAATAGGCACCCAACATAACTGGGTAGTGCACCCAACATAATTTGGTTTCATCATGAGCTTAGTGCAATAATAATCGCTTTGTTTTCAAACCATTGGTGTGAATTTAAAACTCACACTACAAACATTATGTGTTCAACCGATTTCTAAACTCTATGAATTTCACTCAACCTTGTGTTGACTTTAAGCATGTATTTCGGTCCATAATGCTCAAGTCAGTACCTGGATGAGCAAAGATATCAAGAAGGCTATAAATTTTATTATCATTCGAAACCCATTTAATGTATTTTGTAAACTTGGAACCATCCGACCTCATTTTTGTAAACTCGATATTTATATAAATCGAATGATAACTTTAAAACGACTCCATTAGAGTACGCTTATTGTTATGATCGTGTAGCCTGAAGTAACACCCATTTGAATTCACCGCGTATCACGTAAATTGGGGTGTTACACGCCGTAATGTTATCGCGTAGTATTTTCTTACGCCGTAACATAACTATCGTGGGGTAATCCTTATGTAGATAATCAAATGACATTGATTCAATTCTGTAGCAATCAAATTGATGATCAAAAGCACGGTTTTGTTGAGTGATTATTAGGCGAGGATCTTTTGAGGTTAAGAATGCAAATGAGAAGTGAAAGATTTAGGTGGAGAGGATTTTATTCAAATAGACTTTATCATTTTGATGCTTTGGTCCCTCCACCTTTTCCATTTTCATCCAAAGCTTTTAACTTCCATTTTTGGTTACCAAATGAAGTTTTTAGGAAAGAAACTTGACCTCCCCTCGACTTGAGAAAATAATGAAAGGTTTTAAATTAAAGTCCGAGGAGTGTCTTTGAATCGTAAAGTGTACCACCATTTGTAAAAGAATCAACCGAGATGTGAAAACATGCAAGTACACGATGTTTTGAAATGCTTAATGGATTATTTTCTCCCTCAACACTTGATCGGTAGAAACATCAATTTTGAAAGATAAAAGTGTTGACGGAAGAGATGTACTTGCCATGTTGAAGAGAGATAGATTAGGAGAATATTTTTGTTGTTTTTATAGATTTTATATTTTTGTATTTTGTTTTGAAAATTTATTTACAAAAGAGGTTTTGGTGTTCGCTGTGTTTTTAAGATTTGTTTAAGAGGTCATCCAGTTCTCTTGAGTCAACACCTCATACCAATTCGGTGGACCAACTCATTAAACCTAGCGGGAGGCAAGGCTTTGGTGAGCGAGATCCGCCAATTGGTATTCAAGACCACAAAGTATAATTCAACGGTACACTGCTCCACGCGGGTCCTTGATGAAATGATAGCGTAGATCGATGTGCTTTGATTTAGTGTCGAATCGAGTTGCACGAGATTGCAATGGCACCGATTGTCATGAGACATCGGATTCATCAAACACGTAACCATAGTCTTTGAGTTGTGTTCTCATCCAAATGACTTGAGCACAACACGCGGACATGGCTACATATTCTCGCTTGGTTGATGACAACATGTACAATCCTGTTTTTTGATTGCCACGACACCGGTTTATCACCAAGAAATTGTAGAGCTCTGAAGTACTTTTCCTCGAGTCTAAGCATCCCGTGGTCGCCGTCTCAAAAGCGATTAGTTCAAAACCGAATCCTCTGGATACCGATCCCCAAATTAATGGTTCCTTGATGTATCTGAGGATTCTTTTAGCCTCGAGAGGTGGGTTTCAGATTGGTCGCGATCGATAACGGGAGCATAGATAAACAGCAAAGACAATATCAGTCTCGCTAGGCAGTTAGATACATGAGGGACCCAATAATACTTGATGTTGGTAGGGTCCACTAATTTCCATGTAAATCAAGATCTAATTTCTTGGTATGAGCCATTGGTGTGGCATAAGTATCACGGTGTATTCATTCCAAATTTGTTTAGCAATTCAAGGGCATATTTGGGATCTCGACTCGGAAAAATACCACGGGGTGATTGATGAACTGCGTACCCTAGAAAGAACGTGAGTTCACCCATCATGGACATTTCAAAATTTTTCTTCATTAGTTTTGCAAAAGCGATTGAAAACTTTTTATGTAGACCCAAAATGATGTCATCCACGTAAATTTGAACAATTAAGATATGTGCCCGTGATATTGTATAAAAGAGTTGGGTCAACCGAGCCTTTGGTGAAATTATTGGCAATGAGGAAGGATGATAGCTTATCGCACCATGCCCGAGGGGCTTGTTTGAGACCATAAAGGGCTTTGTTCGGTTTGTAGACATGGTTCGGGAACTCGATCAACGAATCCATCCGGTTGGTGACATAGACCGTTTTTTAAGTTGCCCATCGAGAAACGCCGTTTGACATCCATCCGATAGACCGTCATGTTCATATGAGCCGCGAACGCGAGAAATATCCGAACGAGCCTCAAGACGAGCAACCGAGCAAAAGATTCTTCAAAGTCTATTCCTCTTCCTGTCGATAACCTTAGCCACTAGCCGTGACTTGTTTCGGATAACATTCCCAAAGATCCAATTTGTTTTTCCAAATCCATTTTAAACCAATGACGAGACTCGTTGGTCTTTCAACCAGTTCCCATACTTCAAGACGCTTGAATTGGTTGAGTTCTTCTTACATGGATTCAATCCGCTTGTCTTTTGTCATTCGCCTTTAATGTTTTTAGGTTCATTAGCGAGCGGTGAGTGCATAAATGCAATGTTCACTATCCGAGTGAAGACGTTGTCTCGAACGATCGTTGATTCGGGCTGCCAATAATGTTAGCCGAGGATGGTCTTTAGTCCATCTATGTGTAGAGGTTGATGTTGATATACATTGTGCATTCGAGGATTCAAATGGTTTGTTGAAGATTCCGCGACATCCAGTGCAAAGCAGACTCATTGGCAAACGGGTTGAAGAACGCATTTGGATCAAAATCTGCAGTGGGGTACTTCATTCGAATTTCATCACCGGTTCATCATTGTTGGAAGCGGTGTGTTCAACTGTTGTGTTGGAGTCAATTGGTGTAGGTGCATCTTCAACAAGAGTTATTGTAGCAGTGTATCGTATAGGAATATTATCAGTCAGTTGCAATGGAAACATCGGATACACCAGAGCATCGCTCATCAATATCGTCACGTAATGCAGGAGCAAATAACCTTCCATTTGTTGACGAGTTAGTGAGGGCTTTCTTCACCGATGATCGGGTTTGAGGGAAGTTTAAACGGTTGTGACGGGTTCTAAGTGTTATACTCGAAGCCATTGTGAAGAAGTTTCATAATCGTTTCCCCAACCGACAACCGCCTTTTAGTAGATTTGAAACTTTGATGAAGTCTACATTTCTAACTTTGAAGGTTTCGATATGCGTGAATTTGTAGATGAGCAAGAAACCACACAAAGAGAATCGACTAATTGCGGAAGATCCGCTCGAGGGTAAAATGCCGTAAACCAACAAGATCTTCTCACGATGTAGACGCATCACACCAAACAAACCACGAAAGACTTAAATGATACGACTTTCCCCGAATGTTGTGGTCTTTCGGCATCATATTTGGGTAACTTCACACAAGATCACCCGTGAAATTGAGACGATAAAACCAAAGTGAAACGTTTGAGCCACGATCGCCTTATTTCTTCCCTTAATTGAAGAAATTCAAGAAGGCATTGGGTTTTCGCAAAGAAGCATGTAGAAGAACAAGGAAGCAATGACCACCTACACACTCTCTCCCTCGATGTTTTCAATGATTCGAATCATACACCACGATGTTGATGATGAATTGAAGACATCGAAACCATGTATAAGGAGACCAGCGAAACCATGTATGTCCAATTGATCGAACAAGTGTGAAGTACCAAAAATATTTCGAGAGAGTCAACCGATAAAACGCCTTTGTTCATAATGTTGATCATCACCTGTCATTGTTGTTGGAAGCAGCTTGATCTTCTCGTTATAGAAGATTCGGTTGTTGTTGTAGATTCTGTGTATCGAAATTAGAGTATTATCGGTGTGCAAAAAAACATTCGATACATCGAAGTACGACTTTTGGCGTAATCTTTAACCGAGGAGCAAGCAATGTTTCCAATTCATGACGATTAAGTACACCGTTGGAACGGTGATGGATCATGATATTTTTACGGTGAGAAACGGGTCCTCATGCTGTTTTGCGGTAGGAGCCATAATTTGTTGTACCGTGATAGAAAATAGAAGGGGGGCAAGAAAGAAAAGAAACAAGGATCCCCAAGTGTAACCGGGTTCCGTGTGTTAGAGGCATAAAGATGTAGTGTCAATTATCTTCTTGACACCGAACATGCTATTTTGATGATTTCCTTTCCGCCTCACGGATGGATGTAGTGGTATCTCACTTGTTTGGTGCAACTACTTAATATCTTGCTTGTAGGAATCCACTAAGACCAAGCTTTGAAAACTTTACCGCTGGTATCCATCTAAGGTTAGATCTAATGGATGTTGAAACTTTTGGGAAGAATTTATGTCCTATATTGATCCACCTATTAGGTTTTGACGATACTACATTTAGATCAACGGGTTTATTTGTAATCGTTGTTGAGTTAACTTAGGTTTTGGTTTGCTACTACGGTAGTGTTCTGAATACACTCGAAGGTGATACACTAGGTCGTGAACCTAAGATTCCATCCTTTGAAGAAGTGCCCTTTTCCTAGCCTTTTCTAGATCACGCTCTTGTACGTGTCATTTGAATCATATGAATCTTTACGCTTAATGCTCAATTTAGACACAATGTTCGAACTAATCCTAGATTTGCCAAGAAGCCACTTGTGCAGTGTATAATGTAGCGTGTTTAACGTAAATGTAAGCATTATTATTGGGCCCGTAATGTGGAGTGACCGGTTTTGACAAATGATTATTCTCAACAACTTGGGAGGAAACCGTGGTTTTGACGATTTTGAACGCTGATTTAAAAGCGGTTGGATGTCTAGCAACCGATTGATTTACGATTGGTTTTAGAGACGATTTCCCAAGATTGTTGGTTTTGCAAAATTAGTATCCACACTCTTGTCGATTAATCTTCTCGCTTTGTTTTGTAAAGCAACATGTGCAAGCCCTTTGCTTGAATTTGAGCCTTAAGATGCTCATTTTCTTTTAATAAATCCACACGATTACTTTGTTCATTTGAATCTTCGACCATTGTGTTCGAGGAAAAAGATTTGTTTTGTAATTTAAGTTCAAGAGAGATGCAATGAGCCTCTAGTTTTGAAAAATCTTATGAAATCGAGCAATGGTCTTTTCTTAAGAATGATTTGATTCAAGAGTTTGATTTGACGTTTCAGTTGAATTGTTAACAAGTAAGGGCTCGTATATGAGAGAGTTGTTCGGACATTGTGCAACACATCGGTCAACCTCTCCTTCATTATCGAATTCGTGTTGCTCGCTTTGTTGTATCGCATTTGCAGGAAGAATATGGTCACGATGGATTGTACCTCCACCATACATTACGTCGTCGTCATAGGTGGTAAGATATCTTCCTCAACCATTTGTTCTTTGTCACGGTTGGGTTCGGTGTCGTAGTTAAGTATGATATCTTCTCCAGATCGCTGTCGTCATCCCGCTTCAATGCTACCTCATTGTCCGCATTACCGATGATGCAAGATCACAATATTCTCAACGTCCATATGAGCATTCCTTTCATGTACAAAGAACTCTTGCACCTTGTACGATCGGGATATTGAGAATTAGATGTTGTCCGACGCTTGAATGCCGGTTGAATAGCCATGAATCCTTCTTGCAATGCCACAAATGGATCTTTATGATCGTAATCCATTTCACTCCCTACGCATAAGAGTCAAAGAGAAGAAAAGGTGCGAAGTCGATATAGCACACGGAAGGTCGATATAGTGAATTGCAATTTCCTCCAAAATAATTTTGAAAATTTTGACTCTCAAAATTTGAAATTCACTATAAAATTCAATTCTAAGGTTGAAAGAAAATTTGAGTTATGACAATTTGACGCCAAATTCTACCCGAAAATTTTGAATTTGGGCCCAAAATTTGAATTTTGACCAAAATTTTCACGGTTAAACCAAAATTTGAATCTCGCAGAAAATTGAACGCTTAGTCTCCTCGAAAATTAAATTTTACTCAAATTTTCCCGCCAAAAACTTGTGTGTTGATGGATGGATCTTTGTGTTGATGGATCTTTGTAGTCGAATGAACCTTTGTTGATGAAGTGTCCTTAGGCGTAGAAATCACATTAAAGCTTATGCGTAGAAACACCAAACTTACGCCGTAACAATGATAGTTACGCCAGAGGATTAGCTACTGCGCAGTTGGAAAAAGACTAAAGCTATGCGAGGCAAAAGTTATGCGAGAAAAGTTAGGCGTAGGATCCACTTATGCGTGTAAGACAAGGCTTATGCGTAAGATTAATCTTATGCGTGGGATTTTCACGCCGAAGTCGGAGCTTATGCGTAAGTTTAGGTTTTATCCCAAGTGATCTTGTACACTATCACAAAGGCAAAAGATATCCAAAGTCGACGATATTTCGTGCTTATCCAAGCAAGAAAACACGGAGTAAACCACTAAAATGAAGATCAAACCAAGGATCGGTTACGCGTAGTCCTACTCGTGATAACTAGGGTTTTGATACGCGTAGTTCTACTCAGTAAAATGACTTTTGCCCAAAGATGTTTCCAAACCGATTTTTGTGATGAAATAGCTTCAATATCACCAAAATAACACAAAAGTGTGAAACTTGATGATCCAAGCTTAAAAAAGCGATTACGCGTAGGATAACACCCTCGTATAAAAACTAGCTCAAAACAATGATCCACTCATAAAGTTTGGAACTTTTGCCAAAAACGTTAGTTTAACACCTTATAACGTTGAAAGTACAAGAATCTTGGATTAAAAGTGTAAAATGCGTTTTTAAGCGTGTGAAAGATTGAAAACGTGAAACTTACTTAGTAGACCAAAAGCTTAAAACAAACCGTTGTTTTACGCCAGAGGACCAAAACCCACTTAAAACAAACGATTCACCCAAAGTTATGGAACCGTAAGTTATCGCGAGACCAAACTCACTTCAAACAATACGCTCACCCAACTATTTGGCGATTGATACCAATGTTAGGTCACTAGTTTTACAACACAAGCTTATATGAAAGAGATAGAGGAGAGGCGGATGAACAAGCTAACCAAACACACACAATACGTATGAATAAACACGGTTAAGAGAGTTTATATAGGCAAGGAGCTAGGGCAACACTCCCTCTCCTTCCCTATTCCTTATTGGGCTTGGATCAAGCTTATGGGCCTTCTACATAAGCTTGACCTTAAACAAACATAAAGGCCATAACAAAGCTACCTATTACATATGAAATATAAATACTTGAAATACTGTTTAGGAGTGATTCCAACATCTCGGTACTCGTATCATCATCCTCTTAAATTATATCATCTACTCTATCTGTGTATATATTTATCAAAAAGCAAAATACAAAATTATAAAACCAACAAAAACAAAATAGAAAAATATAAAATCAACAAAAGCCCATAAAAATCAAAAAAATTGAAAAATACCAAAAAATATGTTTTGTTAAGACATGTCTTCTGGTATCGATAACATCTACGGTCTTAGAAATGTCATTCAATAATGGCACGGGACTTTAGATAAAGTTCGATCAGAGGTGTAAATATTTCTTTCTAAACATGTCTCAAAAATGGCTTGCGCTATTTCGTGATCGTGACCGTGCTTAAACTATGGCTTGCTATTATTTCAGATAGCAACCTGTTTTTAAAGAAGGAAAGTGCTACGCTTAAACTATTTTCAAAATATTTCGTGCACTTATCCTAAAAAAAAACAAGGAAAGTATGTCAAGGATCATTGCATTCCTACACAAATGTTTTTCCATCTAAAATTCTTGAGAAAAATATTTGGTGTTTTCAAAAATGGTGGTAAATGAGTTGCTTTAAAAACAATCGATTTGAGTTTTGTAAATTGAAAACTCACCAATGACTTCTGGCTTTTAAACTTTTCATAAAATGAGTCATGGATTGAGGGGATAATGTTTTCAAATCTACATCATCTAACGGGCTTTCTTAATTATCCTAATATGCTTAATTAAAAATGATGTTAACCTATGTTGAAGGACTAGGTGCCTAGGATTAGATGATTAGAGTTTGATGAACACATTATTCCCATACATTTATATGATCTGATTGATATGTTGCATTGACTTTTATTAGTCGATTGTTGTTTGTGTCATGTCGACCACCATATATTTGTATGTGTGTTCACTAACATATGCAGGTATATTGGTATATAAGAATGTTCCCGATCCGGATCCCACAATTGAATATGATTGGATGCCGAAAGGAAAGGGTAACGATATCTTGGGTTGACAAATGAAGAAACGGAGCTTAATTGGATTTCTATGGAGAGTTGGCATGGAAAATGCAACGTAAGAGGTCTCACCGCATCGCCAGATGGTTTTCTTCTAAGTGATTGAAGAAACGGAGCTTAATTTGACCTCTGGCATTCAAAATGCAACGAAGAAGAAGTCTCACCGCATCCGCAGACGGTTTTCTTCCAAGCCCCACCGCAACAACGAAGCTTCTCAACCACCTAACGATCTTTGTGCAGATACCATTTTAAACAATTTTGAATAATTTGATTAAATTGTTTTGAAAATGGAAAATATTGTTTTGAAAATAAATTGAACTAAATTTTGAAAATCACCGGACTTCATTTTATCAAAACTTAAGTCACTCAATCATCGACACGGTCATCGATTGAGGGGAGAGTGATTTAAAATAACATATTTTCAAACGATATTTCTTTACAAAAGTTTCGCCTGCACAATAAAATGTGGTGATCTAAAGATTTAATGTTATGTCATGGTATGATTTTCTTTAAAACTCAAAGATCTTGCAAAATGAAATTTTTTCTGTTCTTGTTTGATTGTGAAATTGTTTTATTTTACTTAAAGATCTATTAAAACTTTCATACCTGACACTAACAATCTTTAATGTCTTAAACTGTTCCTTATCAGTCATTTTTCAAATTTAAATTTTGCCACGTCTTTCCCCAAAATCTTTTAAATGATTTAAATCAATTGGGATCACAAATCTCAAAAGGTTTGAAATTTTTGATCGGAGGAGAGATCGTGATTTAAATCTCAAATCTGTTTTAATGGAATCGGTTTAGTCCTTTATAGGCACTCCTGCCTCCATGTGCCAAACGATTTCTAAATCATATGCACATGTTGAGGGGGAGTTTTTCTAAATGATAAAAACAATTTTATAGGCACTCCTGCCTCCATGTGCCAAACGATTTCAATATACATAATGCACATGTTGAGGGGGAGCATTTATCCAAAAACAAGATGAGTATTTAAACGGGCATATATTCTCCCATGTTTTTCTAAACCTAATTAAATCACTTGAGATCCAAAATCTCAAAGGATTTGATATTTTGATCGGGGAGAATTTGTGATTTAATAATGAAATTTGATAAAGGTGATTGTTTGATTCAATTGTGCAGGTTGCTCTCTCATATGTGTTAAACGCTTTCGAATCTTGAAGCACATATTGAGGGGGAGCATTTCAAATGAAAATAAACTATCGAGGTACAAAAGCTTTTATGTTTTAACATAAAGTACCTTGATTGAGTTTTTAAATGGTTTTCTTAATGGTTTTTGTGATCGTGGATGTGCTTCAAAAGAACTCTTTCCTCTATGTGATAAAATGATTTCAAATATCCTATGCACATATTGAGGGGGAGAATTTTACCAAAGAAATTCAAATGGCTTTTTCCCATAGAAATTGTGATCAAGAAATTATTTCAAAGAAATTATTTCAAATAACTCTTGCCTCCATGTGCCAAACAATTTCAATATCATATGCACATGTTGGGGGAGGGGGGAGCATTTCTAAAATGATCAAAACAATTAAGGTACAAAATGCTTTGATTTTATATCACAAGTACCTTGATTGATTTTCCAAATGATTTTTCAATTGGTTTCAAGAAGGAATGAACTGTACCAAAAGACCGACCAATTTACTTTATGTATGGAGTTATAAGGATGGTGAGGTTACGTATTAGTTCCCACGATCCGCCAGAACCGGAGGGATCTTCTCAGGGACAATCCACTAGATAGTGTAGAGTCCTTAGGAATATTATAAAAAAAAAGGAGAAAAATGAGAATATGGGAAGAGTGCGGATCGAGACAGAGCTAATAATCGAATAAACCCAACAAGGTTCTAGTTATGAAGTCTCGGTAAGCACTTGAAGGGTTGAAGAATGAAAAGAAATGAATGTTAAAAGGGTGAAAAGAAATAGCCCTCCAATAATTCAACCTTAGGGCAAGAACGGGTTCAATACATATGCTACCGGTGTTTACTAAGGTAACACTTGGTATTGAAGACAAGACATCATGGACCCTGATGCAATCGCACTAAACTTCCCAAGCTACTCAAGTTCCTCTTAAAAGGGCTTGTTTCATTCTCACGGGAACCTACATAATCTATCGACTTTCTCTTAGAGATTGTTGATTTTGAAGAAGGAGACCTCTCCCTAGTCTCCCAAGATAGGAACCAAATGTGCACAATTGAGTCTAGAGCCTAGAGATCATCCACAATATCTCATTAGACACTAAATAAATGAAGACTTGCTGTTTCACACAATGTGGAAAGTAAGAATATATTAAGAGTCCCACGATTATCCTTGTGGTATTGCGTAACAACCGAAAGTGATATGTAAGTATTCACGATGAAGATGGAAATCCTTCTAGAGCCAACATCAAACAAGCTCTTGGTGGTGACATGTGAGATCTTTCTAAAAGATCAAACTTGTGACAACCGGATAGAACGATGGGGCGATCTACTCGTGAATCAACCTTGGTCCAGAATGGAATTGACGAATACTTTTGGAAAACCGCTCGATGTGCAAATCTTCTTTTCTAGCACATCGAATGTGTATTTATGTTTTCAAACACAAAAGTATCTCCGATTGAAAAATACTTTTGGAAAAACCGCTCGATGTGCGAATCTCTTCTTTTATCTAGCACATTGAATGTGTACTCTTTTAAAATATAAAAAGTATTTATGATTGAAAATTGATCTTCTCATAAAACCTTCGTCGATTGTAAAACTCTTTCTTCTAAACAACGCGATTGTTTTTCAAATCATTTTTCATCAATCGCTGAATCTCAATTACCGTTCACTCACCCGTGTTGTCTTCTTTGAGACGCTCGGTTTGAGAACGGCTAGAACAACCGCGAAACCCTGTCAAGGAGATTCTTCGAATTATACCGATCACAGGCAAGATTTGTATCGATCAACGGGAACCGTGGTCGCAGTACCTCAATTCAACGAAAGTGATCAAAGACACTTCGTGTGTTTTATTGCAATCGTTGTTTGCGGTACATTTGACGGTTGTACCGATCGAATTGAGAAGTCAATCCAAAGCCGCATGCTCACAAAGATCCACACTTAATTGAAGAAATCATGACTGGTGCATATCTACATAACTCGGTTACGATATTTTTATACTATGCTTCGCTACACCGCAAATATCATGAACCAAGAAAGCTTCCGCTACTCGATGGAAAGATGTCATGATTCAAAAGTGTGAGCATGTCGGTCCGAAAGTCACAAGTTCACATGATGGCAAAGCAATAAAGGGTGATCCAAAGATTTACTGTGGTTGATGATCTTAATGAAAGCTCGAAGATTATCAAAGATGTGGATCAGTTCAAAAACCTCCACTTAAAGTACAATGTTATTGGACTTTATAGAATCACTGCTAAAGCACAAAGAATGCGGAAATTGAAGAATTTGAAGTCTACGAGCTCAAGACTAAAGATAAAGATAGAATGCTAGGATACAAAATGTATTTCATGGGGTGACCTCCCTTAGGGGGAGGTTGTTAGGAATTAGAAAATTCCACGTTGAAGTATCGGTCAGCCCAACTCTAGTCTAGCATATGTTAGCTCGTAGACATTACGTTATTTATTAGTTAGTTAGTTAGTTTGTGCAACACCGTGGAGGACGGACGGGTCTTTACCCACTGTATGCTTGATCCACAGTCCGAAGGAGGACATTTATTATGTAACTATAAATACCCTCTACCTCCCAAGTGAGGGTTGGACCTTCAATCTAATATTCTTTCTTTGTTACTTTTCTCTAAAAAGGCTCCCACACTACTTTCTCTCTAAATTACTTCATCTCATTCGAACCATACTTTGATTTGTTATGTGTTTGTGAAATCCAATATCTTACATTGTACAATATAACAAAACTGTGTACTCATTGCTCATCCCCAAACTTGTTTTGGAAGCCTACCCAGAAAACCCTAATGCAATGTCTATCATCAAATCAAATAATCTGAGTAAGAAAATAACAAACAACCACCTTGGATTTACTCTGTAGCGAGTAAGGCAATATCCTTTATATGATGATCGTGAAACGGAGGAAAGAGCTGCAATCAGGAGATATTGTAAGTCTTTTTTGGTTAGAGCCTATTACAATTATATGTTAGTACGTGTGACAACTCGTAATTTCAGGTCATTTTACAAACTTTGAAAATTTCACTATTCATCTCGGGAATTTACTATTCATCGGTTACTATTCGTCATTTTACTATTCATCGTTTTTGAATTCGATATGATATTCTGAGAACGTATTTCAAAATTTTACTATTCACGAAACACTATTCATTCCCGGAGAAAAATCACTATTCATGATTCACTATTCATCATTTATCGTAAACTAGGTTTACGAGTATCAAATTCGCTTAACCGTAAGGGTTTAGCTGCGAATTCATGAAATATCATTGAGGACACTTCATATAGTCTACATATCATTAGTAACATCATCATCATATTAGTTCATGCATGGTTTTGCATATTTCATTAAACGTATAATTTCCTATTAAATAAACGCTATCGCGTAATCATTTATTTTGAATATTTGATCAAACACTTTCAAAAATTATCCCGATATATTTTATACTCATTTTAAGACTATAAAATTATATTATTAGTTTATCCGATGTTTTCAATTTATTTTGTATATAAATTGTTATATATATATATATATATATATATATATATATATATATATATATATATACGACGGTTTTCGTAAATACTACTCGATAATTATTTATTCACTCAATTCTTGCAAAAATGTATTTTATAATTTTTATGACTTCGATAAATTTCATTTTGTTCCGTTAAAATCGATCTCTAGTTAACGCTACACTAAATACCTAATTATATTTACAAATTATACACCACACTTAACAAATAATAGATTTAATTATCAAAACTACCCAAACCCTCCCCATATAATACCCATAACCGGCCACCTCCCTCCCCATGTGTCACCATTTATCTTGCAAAAATATCCTACCAATGTACACCTATGCATTTGCAAGATACTTACTAATTTACAAGATATTACTTCACAAAATACATAGTTTTCACACATTCAAGGTGTAAAGTGAAAGAAAAATCCTCTCATCTCCTCCCTAAAAATCGTCCAAGGCAAAGATCAAGCAAGAATAAAAAAATTTTCAAGATCAAGTGATATAAACACTAGTATACTTCTCTTTTAAGGTTTTGCAAAAAGCCTAGGAGTATTTAGGAAAAACCTTGTTCCATAAGCCTAATCATCATACTAGTAAGCATTTCATGAACATTTTTACTCTTTCATAATATTCATGAGTTATTTTTATCATTCTAGTAGAAATCATGCAAGTTTCATGTGTATCTCTATACCACTTTTAATGTTTTTAGTACTTATAATTAGTATATATCATCATATAATTAATCCCTTGAAACATATCATTTTTGATGATGTCTAGGAACCCATGACACCCTAAGAAGGTGTATGGTAGGTTTAGAATAACTTTGGTGTTGATTTGAAGTGATTGAAATAAGTATTACGCAAGGAAAACCATTTTCGACAACTTTATATTGAGGTCTGATCATTTTTGTGAAACCTGGAAAATTCGACAGGTTCTAAAATATTTTGGGCTAGATATTCAGAAAATATAATTTAAAACGAAACTGTGGTCGCTTGAACTGGTTAAAACAGATTTATAACGAAGAAGTTATGCTATTTTCAAGTTTAACGACGAAAACTATATTTTCCGGAAAAATAGCATGCTGTCCAGATTTTTAAGGGTAAAAAATGAGTTTTAGGCGTTATCTAAATGAGTCGATTTATCAAAAATATATTAGTATACTTTAACACGAAGCTAAGGACATATAAAACGTAGAAAACGGACTTATAACGACTAAGTTATACACATTTTAAATAAGACTATCGTAAGTATTTTATACAAGTAAAACACTTGTGTAATTTTACTAAACCAAAGGGTCATCGCTAGTGATCATGTTTGGAGTCGTTTTTCACATCGATAGCATACTTTTGAGAAAACGATGTCTTCTAGTAAAAGTAAGTTCACCTAGCCTATTTTCCAAAATGCTCAACCGTTCGTCAAACGGTGTTGTAACGAATAAAATGCGGTCACTCAAACTTTGCCGAAAACTACCTTTAAACAATATTTTTGGTACAAGTACCCTACTTCACCTATGTTTTTCTCCATGATCGAGACCTCTATTATAAAAATTTAAAAGCTAATACTTTGAGATAATGCTACAAGCTTTTCAAAACCGTTGAGTTTGTTTCCTAACACTCGATATTCACTATTTTACGACTAGCTTTTCAAGGCCATTTAGTCACTTTCATGAATTGTCAAATTATATTGTTTTACGACGAAAAGCTATAATTTCTTGATAAATCACTAAACGACTATCGTAGGATGTTGTTTCAACGTAAATACTTGTAAAGTATTTTATAACATGACGAGATGTCAAAAACATATATTTCGACGATAAACTTCATTTCCAAAAATGTACAAGTGGTATGGATATCATGTGAATTTGCATGTACGACATTGTTTCATGACTTACACTAGAACATATCATTCATCATAGGTTGCAGTTAGAGATTGCACCTCATTTCAGTGTATCCACTTTTGTCATCATAATCATTGCATCAGGTGAGTTTCCATAGCCCCATTTTCAATTGTTTTTATACTACTTTTGGGGGAGATACATGCTCATCAACTTTTATGACATTCATGTCTATTTTCAAACTATGTGTTTATCTGAACTGAATGTTTAGTCATACGAAGTAACAGTTTTGCCAGACTTAGAATTTCTATATCATAAATCATTGAGCTAATTGACTTGGTATAATCATTGGGCTAGCGGTCTTGGTATAATCATTGAACTAGCGGTCTTGGTATAATCATTGAACTAGCGGTCTTGGTATAATGTTGAACTCGCGGTCTTGGTATGATCACGGACTAATGGTCTTGAAACTATTTGAAACAACACTCATATGTGTTATATCAATTGAATATTGATACATTAAGTAATGTACTATTATGTGAATTCATTTGACATCATGCGCTTGAACATAAACTATACATATTTTGGCAGTGGGTCGTGAACACACAGGTTGCAAGTTTTGTATAGGCGGAACTTGGAACTGAGTGGATTTGCAATGCCTTTGCTGCATGAACATTCTTTAAGGGTTTTTCATGACAACACAAACTCTATGAACTCACTCAACCTTTGTGTTGACACTTTTAGCATGTTTTATCTCAGGTATCTAAGGCATACACTTCATGGCATGCATGTGGACTTATCATAGAGTCGTGGTGACGACGCGTCTCACATGGGATTTATGCACTTTAAAAACATTGTTTGGCTTGTATCAAACTTATTTCCGCACAAGTTGATTTTCATTTGGGACCTATCTTTTGTAAACTCTGATGATTTTACTCAATCAAACGATGTATTTTTTCAAACGACACTTTAGGTCGCTCAATATAATCAGAATCGTGATGCTATGGCGTCATTCCCCCGGTATTCCATTCTACGCAAAAAATGTAATTTGGGGTGTGACAAGACGATCGATTAAGTTATTCCCTTTTAGGTAACTTTAGCTTAACAATGTTTTGTACATTTTTATACAATGGTGAACTGGATCGTTTAGCATGATGTTCCATTATGAAGGTACATTCAAATACTTTCCATGTAGGATATATCAAGGAGGCAAGAAATGCCTTGTTGATCTTGTGGAAATAAAAGAGGTATCTGTTGATGAAATGGATGCTCTCATGACCCAAATCGGTTATGAGTCTGGACAAACCAATTATTTCTACTTTCTTAAGCCTGGTTGTACATTAGACGACGGTTTGTTTTCTTTGCGTGAAGTCAGCTAATGTAGACTTGTTGAAAGATGTTGTCATACAACATAAGTTGATAGACGTCTATGTTGAAATAGGGAAGACTAGATTAGAACTTTTCAAATGTCCCACAATCAATTAAGACCGTGTTTTGGGAGATGGATGAAGATAGGAGAAAAGTTGCTATTGTGGCTATTCAATCTCGCTAGACGGTTGGTGTTAGATGATATAGATAATGAACCCGCCCTAGATCCGTTTATCCAACTTACACAATTGCTCGTGGACGTCAATGATATTGGTGAATCTAGCAATTTGACAAACATTGAGCCACTCTTTTCCACCTTAGATCGCTCATTTGCTAGCCAACATGTTCATAACAATGAGCGTGCTTTAGTAGTTATTGATGAGGACAATGCTATAAAGGAGCCCGATAATGTTGAGGTTAACTGCTTCGAGTGAGTCGGGAAGCACTTAGACAAAGTTGGAACAAAGACTAGTTGATGTCAATAATGACTTTGAGAGCCTAAAATTTTGAGGTTAATCTGCTTCAATTGACTCGGAGAAGCATTTACACAAAGGTGCAAAGCACTAGTTGATGTCAATAACAGGTTTGAGGAGCCTGATGTGGATGTAACTCTGTTTCAATTGACTCAGGATAACATGGAAGAGGATTTTGTTGTTGATGTTACTCTGTTACAAGCGAGTGACACTAGTGACTTAGGCAATGCAGTTGAACCAAATGAAGAGAACAATTGTCAAGAGAATGATGCACAACTTGGTATGGTACAAGTAGGTCGAGTAATGATTTAAGTGAAGAAGGAACAACCAAGAATATAAGTGATGACGCGTTGGTAAATGATTTACCGTGATGGTTGATGATGTATTTTGCGGTGACCATGTTAGTTTCAACACGCGGACTTTGCTAATGGCGCCTATACCACTTTTTCTATCGCCGGTCGAGTTTGGTACCGCAGGGAAGTAAAAACCTAGTAAGAGAGCATTCAATAGAAACTAGGAGGAGTTGTTTTGTGAAGAATGACAAAACAAGAATAAGGGACAGTGTAGGGTTGTGTTCCACTTTCAGACCAATCAAGGACCGGACCGGATATTGGCCCATCTAGAAGTCCATTAAGCGTAAGGGTATAAATGCATTGCTTTCGCAAAAGGACCCTTCACAAATACTCGCCCATGGCTATTGTTTGTCGTCAGAATGGTGAGGCAGTATCCGTCACCGGAACATATAATGAGCAACACACTTGTTTGCAATCAAGGAAGTCGAGCTTTTGACCTTCGATATATCTCATAGAAAATTACAAGACAAGTTGAAACAAATCCACGACTTCCGCCGTCCGTGCATAATCAACTTACCAACCAATACGACCTTCAAGTGTCCTGCGAAGGTTTTAAGGGCCAAAACCTAGCAATAATGACCATCGTGGGTCAATTCAAGCTACAATTTACCATGTTGAGAGATTATGTTCAAGAGTTGCGAAGACAAACCCTAATACAACATTGGTGATGAATGTGGAACGACCTCCATATGAGTCTCTTCCAACCGTAGAATTCAAGAGATCGTATGTTTGTTTAGGTGCATCAAGCAAGGATTTAAAGATTGTGGGAGATCGTTGTTGGGGTCGGTGCTTTTCCATTCGTGGTCCTTTCAATGGTCAACTGATGACAAGCTGGGAATTGATAGCAACAATGGTATATACCCTTTCGCTTATGCTTTGTTGATTCGGATAACATAGGATCATGGACTTGGTTTCTTCATTGTTTATCCGATGATATAGCACTTGGGCCAATTTCAAGCATCACTTTTATTCTTCGACATGAATAAGGTACTCTCTTCACTGCTCATGAATTTAAGTCTCACCGCTTTGAAACAGATAAAGAAACATATTTGATTTTGTGCGGGATATAAGTAGAGCTTTTAGAAGTTTTCAAAGTGCGTAACACGATTCTCATTAGAAGCATTCATGAGAAAATGAAACCGAATGGAAAGGTAGGGCCTACAAAGACCATCGTGGAAATGTGCAATGCCCTCAACTGCTACAGTTTAAAAGCTATGGTTGATCTCAAGAAACTTAATCAACCAGCCCATGATTGGTTAAGTAAGATACCACCGATCCATTTGTCAAGGTCACATTTTTCATGTAAGTGATCTATCTGTTTCACTTACTTTGTATTCGTAAATGCAAGATAAATGATTATAATTAATACATGTTTATTACTTGTCATCTTTAGGAGAGCTACTTCGATGTGTCACTTAATAACATGTGTCAAGTGTTTCATGAGAAAATAAGTGAGGGGTTAAGCAAACCAATTATTACGACCTTAGAATACATCGTGGAATATTGTATGAAGAGGATAATGCATGTTCTTATGGTGATTGAGAAGAGTGATGGGCCACTAACACCAACCGCACAACACATGTTAGAGGTTATTAAGAAAGAGGATGGTAAGTATAATGTTTTATGGAATGGGGATCTAAGTTTGTGTTAGTGGACCATGGGGTGACCAATGTATAGTTAATGTTGTACACAAGTCTTGTACTTGCGTAGGTGGGAGATAACGGGTTTACCATGTAAACATGTTGTTGCTACCAATTGGAATATGGATTTAAATGGCCAACAAGTAGGAGTCAGAGAAACATGGGCTCATCCTTGTTACTATCTTCTCACTGGGAGGCTACCTACAAACACCATGTCCAAATTTATAACTAGCGGTGTACATTGGGAAAATCAACTATGCCAACAACAATTGTTCCACCTAAATCCAAACAAACCCGCCCACCGCAAGAGGTAGAAAAGAGTTAGGATAGCTCCAAACTCAAGAGATTGTGAAGGATGGTAAGTCGTCAAGGGCTTGGAAGAGCGTTAAGTGTAGTATTTGTGGCATTCTTTGGACACAACAAGGTAACATGCCTAGGGTATCTTTGGAGCGCAAGTAGTGGAACCGCCAATAAGGAAATGTCAAACGGTGCCTACTAAAGTCAAAAAAAAAACATCCTAAAGGAAAAAAAAAGTAGCGGCGAGATAAAGAAGTCAAGGTACAGTGTGTTTTGTTGAAAGCGAGTTAGTGCGGTTCAAGAAAGTGGTGTTCAATCTGAAAATCAAGAGCCAAGAATCAAGATCCCATCATACATGATGCATCCTGTCACAATCCCAAAGAACATCAAGATGAAGCAATTGCCGATCCCAAAGATGCATGAGCAAGCCCGGTGTGAATCCCAACAACATGATCAATCCCGGTCGATTCTCGGATGCGGTCAAGCGATGTTCAAGCGGTTTATGCTTCAACCCGACTTGCTACACGAAGAATGACTAGGCAAAGCAGTCGCACCGAAAGAATGATGGCCTCACCATAGGTCAAATCATATGCTAATTATCTAGACGATGTTTCATCTAGGTTATTTCCTATGGACAAGTTATGTACTCTAAAAACATATGTGTGTGTGTGTCTAATTGTAGTTCTCATGCTTTGAAAAGTATGCAATTTTATGCGATTGGAATTATATCCATTTGCGTTAACTATGGAACCATGTCATTATTGTGTATTTTTAGATTGACTAAGCTTGATGTGTGAATAATTTGCATCAAAAGTAACCAAAGCTAAATAGAACCTCATAATAATGTTGACATTTAAAAGTCAACCCTAAACAAATTGCTAACCATCCGTGATACCCATAAGGCATTGAAAATCGAAACAAACCAAACTCGAATACTTCATAACAAGGTTACTACAATTAAAGATACGGAACATTAACCAACTAGCCTCATTACATAAAAGGTTAAAAGTTATCCCAATGCATAAACAATGAAGAACAACATCCAACTTAGCACCGGTAAATCTTCCACTTCCACACATCACCTCGAGCGACTACTAATCTTGCCTCAAGCTCATTTCTCCCCTCAAAAGGCTCGGTATGATCATTCTTGAACGAGCACGATTTCGGGATCATACCATCTTATCCAAACAAGAAGACCCTATTGTTGATTATGACAAGTCATTAAACAACCACCATTGTTGCAAACTTACACAAGAAATATTAAGACGCACTTACTTGAGCAGTGACAACCAAAGAATCGACGCCCGGGTTGGCGGAGGTCCACTGAGTGCGAATAATAACTGCTTACCACACCATCAACGCACTCATCTTGAAACGATTATCGTTTTGAATAAGACCGGTTTTGAAGGATAGTTTAGGGATGGGTGATAAATGTAGATCAAACCGTGTTACACACATATACTAGCTACGACATCGTGACAACGGTTTTATTTAAGACGCTATGATGAAAGACGGTTTGCTTGCCTCACCAACATAACGCCGACAACGGCATTATTGGTCGAGGACGAATCTGGCGTTTAAAGGCCAGGTTTGGGACCTCTATTATGAAAAGCCGAAGCTTTTCCATCGCGACGCTGCTCTACCAAGTTTAGTGACCAACCGCAGATTTTAGTCTTTATTTTATTTTTCAATATTATGGTAAATTTTAACCATTTGATCGTGACCCTATTTGTATGCACCAATGTTTCATGGAAACTTACGTATGTATGCCTCATTTTTTTTTAATGCTGAAACAAGATAAAATAAACTCAATCATTCTCAAATAATGTTTGACAAGGGGCCAGTGCAATGACTGAAGATAAGTACAATGAAGAAGACAAAACCCAATATCATCTCAGTTGTCACATCTTCACATGGACATTGAAACCCATAACAGATACTTCCCCTTCATTTTGTCAGAATGCTGACTAGATTACATTACCATATGATTGTATAGATGAGTAGTTTTCCAGAATTGCCATCAGGTCCTTTGAGACATCTTAATTGTTCAAGAAATCATAGGCTTATTCCGTGAACACGACTTTTTGCAATCAACTAGTGACTAACAGTATGCAAAATTGCAAAGATAAACTTATTACAGTGCTCTTAGCAGCATTTATATCATAAAACTGCAGCATCATCTTTAACAATAGCGTATCCATTATCAAATACCATTCGAAACAAAACTGATTGTTTGGCATTAACAGTGCTTTCGTTTGGCACCATATCCATGCGATAATTTGGTATTACTAAGCCAAAAGATTATCCTAATCAAGATCAATGTCATCCAATGTTAGGCTATTCGAGTCCTCGCCACTCACAAGCATCCTAAGACCGTCTTTTAGCTCTGGCACACCTTCTTCCAAAACTGCACAAACTGGGAATATGTTTACACCGTGCACCCTGCTTCTTAATTCATCGTATACTTCTTCAGCCCCTGCCTCGTCAATTTTATTAGCCACAACTAATGCTGGCCTGCCTGACAAACCCTCATCATAAAACTCGAGTTCTAAAATCAAGTCTCTTAGTTGCTCCCATGGTGGGACGCCTTTTCTACCATCTAATGCTGCAGCTAAGTCTAGAACATAAGCAAGAACTCTAGTCCGTTCTATGTGGCGAAGAAAAGCATGGCCAAGTCCACGGTTTTCGTGGGCCCCTTTTATAAGTCCTGGAATATCGGCAACTGTGATTGACAAGTCATCATAAGTTAGATTTCCTAAATTAGGCCTTAAAGTAGTGAAGGCGTAATGGCCTATTCTTGGTTGTGCTTTGGATAAAGCTCCTAAAAGTGTACTTTTACCGGCATTCGGCATCCCCACAAGACCAACATCAGCTATGCTTTTGAGTTCTAATATAAGAACTGATTCTGAACCAAAAGAACCAGCTGTGAGTGATGAATTACTTTCAGCCTCGTCTTCCTCCACTTCAAAATTATCTACTTTTTCTAACCCGTCACATTTCTTATGATTTGAGTGTTTATATGATTTTAAGAGAGAAACATTGCCCAAACCACCTTCACCTCCATGAGCAACTACTATCCGTTGACCAGGTTCGGTCAACTCAGCAACATTATATTCAATATGTTCTTCTTCTTCTTCTTCTTCCTCTTCAGTGTCTTCCATCTCGTCTGATTCAGACACACCATTTCCAGTGACTCGAGCTTCCCATGAACTCATCTTTTCTTCATCATAAAAGTCAAAACTTTCCGAATCCACAGTTGACTTGTTACCCGTACTCGAAGAAAGTTTAGGTATTTTCATGTCTTTATTAACGTTCCCTTTTTTCTTGCTAGGAGAAGATTCTTTGTAGACACTTCCATGTAAATCATTTTCGAGGGTATCAGGAATTTCCCAAGGGTTCAAAGGTTCAGAGGAGCTCTTCCTAACCATAGATGGCATGTCACCCTCAACGAGATGAAGTACAGTGCCAATAGGTACCAGAACAACCTAATTAATAACAAATTGGTGATGAACGATATTGTTTTATTTTTGTTGAAAGTTTCCAGGAAAAAAAGAGGAATGATATTATGTAACCTTGTCATCGCCTCGGGTTCCTATTTTATTTTTCAAGTTCCATGCCCCTCTCTTTGCATTCTGTAAAATACAATCATATTATTCCAAAGTACAGATTCAGTATGGAAAAAACGGTGGCTTGGTAATGTGTCAAAACATAAAACAGGTTAATTACGGGGTCAGATAGACCCCAAACAAAATCTCTCAAACAAACAAATAATGGCTACACAAAATTGTTCCAGTTATAATATAATTGGTGTATCAAATATGATTACACAAAATTATTCCAATTATAATATATAGTTTTAGATAAAGATATTTAGGAGGTTTTATATTTTAAATACAAGCTTTGTGCAACTTTATTAGTGCGCGGTCTCAAGCGACAAACAACCAATTTGAGCACCAACTAGAACGTCCAACTTTTGTATCAACAATATAGTTTTTTATTAAATTTAGCTTTGTGCCTTTTGACCCATTAGATATAAAACACAGGGCCAAATTACCACAGATGATGATATGATATGTGTGATTTAGTGTTTGGATGGAGAATGAGATTGGATGGATCAATTTAGGTAGATAAATTAAGAAGAGAAATAGGGAAAAGTACAAACAATATGATGTTGCAGGCTGCTTAAATCCCATATTGTCGGGGAACATTCTAGTATCACGTCACCGCCTTTTCCGCCATTGCCACCTACATACCACAAATCACGAAAGTTTTAAGTTTCATATACAATAATACCAAGTTAAGAAAAATTAATACAGCTGTTCGATCTTTATATGGACTTTAAAAGACTCGATAAAATACTTATACAGACATAAATGCTCACCGTCAGCTTTACCACGACGCTCGTGTCGACTCTTGTGGAAGCTAATGCAGCCATTGCCACCATCACCTCCTTTAGCACACAGCCTGCGGCGGTCTACCATTCTCGCTCCTTCAAAACAAAATACATTTGAAGAGGACAAATGTTAAATGGCTAAAGTTTCATGTAAATGCTGTTGAAACGCAATTGCGCTTATTCACAGGAGATAGGGATAGAGAGGGACCTGTAGAGGTGCAAGCTTTGGTTTTTAAAAGATGTGTCTGAAAATCCAGAAGTTTGGAGGATCCATGGTAATTTTGAGTATTTTGTGTAACTCTCGATATAGTGAAGAGAGTTTTACAGCGTAACCACATCTTTACTAATCTATAACCCTTTGAGATAGTATAACATCAATGATGGATCAATAGTCAATAGACAGACCACATAAACATCATAACTTCAATTTTGGATCAAGTTACTAGATGGCTTTCTTGAATTCTGACAAAAAAAACATCAAAAAGTAGAAATATGAGTCACGTGATTGTGAATTAAAGAAGATATGGGCAGAGACGGACCCAGGATTTTTAAGAAGGTGTTTCACAATTTTCTTTTTATGATTATGAGTACTAAAGTTGCTCTATAAAGAACTTATAAGATGAAAGTGAGGGTTGCACTTGCACGTGCCCTGAAAAGACATATTTTATAAAAATTTACACTTCATGACCTAAAATCGGGTGTGGCGCCACACCCCCAGTAGGTCCGTCCGTGGGTCCGTCCGTGGATATGGGTATGGCACAGGAAAAACAAACGGGTACTTTCAGAAGACTTTTTCATTAAACGGCAAATGATATATTAGAAGATACTAGCAAGAGGCTAGGGAAAGGATACATGGAAAAAGTTACATCGGAATAGGAATAGATTTGAGCAAGAGACTAAATGAGTGTAAAAAAGGATTCAAGAATTACACTAAAGTATAGGGGGGTTATCGTTCTGTATAAGACTAAACGAGTGTGAAAAAACACATACAGGATGTAGATTTAGCCTCTACAACCATAAGTCCAATAAAAAACTATGTGAACCCATAAGCAAAAGCTTGATGATATATAATATTATATTTTGCCAATGTCAATGTGGTCCCTAGATAGATATCTTATAAAACTAAAGTTACATGACATCAACCGATACATAAGTAAGTAAGTAACCTAAGAGAATCACAAACTGAAACAAAGAGCGGAAAATAAAAACAAAATCGTCAGTTAAGTACTGTATCACAAGCTACTACCAAAGTGCTTGGAAGAACAATAATGAATG